>OZ004350.1:0-32500 GCA_963924445.1 Philereme transversata
ACCTAACCTAACCTAACCTAACCTAACCTAACCTAACCTAACCTAACCTAACCTAACCTAACCTAACCTAACCTAACCTAACCTAACCTAACCTAACCTAACCTAACCTAACCTAACCTAACCTAACCTAACCTAACCTAACCTAACCTAACCTAACCTAACCTAACCTAACCTAACCTAACCTAACCTAACCTAACCTAACCTAACCTAACCTAACCTAACCTAACCTAACCTAACCTAACCTAACCTAACCTAACCTAACCTAACCTCACCTAACCTAACCTAACCTAACCTAACCTAACCTAACCTAACCTAACCTAACCTAACCTAACCTAACCTAACCTAACCTAACCTAACCTAACCTAACCTAACCTAACCTAACCTAACCTAACCTAACCTAACCTAACCTAACCTAACCTAACCTAACCTAACCTAACCTAACCTAACCTAACCTAACCTAACCTAACCTAACCTAACCTAACCTAACCTAACCTAACCTAACCTAACCTAACCTAACCTAACCTAACCTAACCTAACCTAACCTAACCTAACCTAACCTAACCTAACCTAACCTAACCTAACCTAACCTAACCTAACCTAACCTAACCTAACCTAACCTAACCTAACCTAACCTAACCTAACCTAACCTAACCTAACCTAACCTAACCTAACCTAACCTAACCTAACCTAACCTAACCTAACCTAACCTAACCTAACCTAACCTAACCTAACCTAACCTAACCTAACCTAACCTAACCTAACCTAACCTAACCTAACCTAACCTAACCTAACCTAACCTAACCTAACCTAACCTAACCTAACCTAACCTAACCTAACCTAACCTAACCTAACCTAACCTAACCTAACCTAACCTAACCTAACCTAACCTAACCTAACCTAACCTAACCTAACCTAACCTAACCTAACCTAACCTAACCTAACCTAACCTAACCTAACCTAACCTAACCTAACCTAACCTAACCTAACCTAACCTAACCTAACCTAACCTAACCTAACCTAACCTAACCTAACCTAACCTAACCTAACCTAACCTAACCTAACCTAACCTAACCTAACCTAACCTAACCTAACCTAACCTAACCTAACCTAACCTAACCTAACCTAACCTAACCTAACCTAACCTAACCTAACCTAACCTAACCTAACCTAACCTAACCTAACCTAA
This sequence comes from Philereme transversata, assembly GCA_963924445.1. Taxonomy (NCBI): domain Eukaryota; kingdom Metazoa; phylum Arthropoda; class Insecta; order Lepidoptera; family Geometridae; genus Philereme; species Philereme transversata. The sequence goes on from OZ004350.1 coordinate 1,187, forward strand.
CCTAACCTAACCTAACCTAACCTAACCTAACCTAACCTAACCTAACCTAACCTAACCTAACCTAACCTAACCTAACCTAACCTAACCTAACCTAACCTAACCTAACCTAACCTAACCTAACCTAACCTAACCTAACCTAACCTAACCTAACCTAACCTAACCTAACCTAACCTAACCTAACCTAACCTAACCTAACCTAACCTAACCTAACCTAACCTAACCTAACCTAACCTAACCTAACCTAACCTAACCTAACCTAACCTAACCTAACCTAACCTAACCTAACCTAACCTAACCTAACCTAACCTAACCTAACCTAACCTAACCTAACCTAACCTAACCTAACCTAACCTAACCTAACCTAACCTAACCTAACCTAACCTAACCTAACCTAACCTAACCTAACCTAACCTAACCTAACCTAACCTAACCTAACCTAACCTAACCTAACCTAACCTAACCTAACCTAACCTAACCTAACCTAACCTAACCTAACCTAACCTAACCTAACCTAACCTAACCTAACCTAACCTAACCTAACCTAACCTAACCTAACCTAACCTAACCTAACCTAACCTAACCTAACCTAACCTAACCTAACCTAACCTAACCTAACCTAACCTAACCTAACCTAACCTAACCTAACCTAACCTAACCTAACCTAACCTAACCTAACCTAACCTAACCTAACCTAACCTAACCTAACCTAACCTAACCTAACCTAACCTAACCTAACCTAACCTAACCTAACCTAACCTAACCTAACCTAACCTAACCTAACCTAACCTAACCTAACCTAACCTAACCTAACCTAACCTAACCTAACCTAACCTAACCTAACCTAACCTAACCTAACCTAACCTAACCTAACCTAACCTAACCTAACCTAACCTAACCTAACCTAACCTAACCTAACCTAACCTAACCTAACCTAACCTAACCTAACCTAACCTAACCTAACCTAACCTAACCTAACCTAACCTAACCTAACCTAACCTAACCTAACCTAACCTAACCTAACCTAACCTAACCTAACCTAACCTAACCTAACCTAACCTAACCTAACCTAACCTAACCTAACCTAACCTAACCTAACCTAACCTAACCTAACCTAACCTAACCTAACCTAACCTAACCTAACCTAACCTAACCTAACCTAACCTAACCTAACCTAACCTAACCTAACCTAACCTAACCTAACCTAACCTAACCTAACCTAACCTAACCTAACCTAACCTAACCTAACCTAACCTAACCTAACCTAACCTAACCTAACCTAACCTAACCTAACCTAACCTAACCTAACCTAACCTAACCTAACCTAACCTAACCTAACCTAACCTAACCTAACCTAACCTAACCTAACCTAACCTAACCTAACCTAACCTAACCTAACCTAACCTAACCTAACCTAACCTAACCTAACCTAACCTAACCTAACCTAACCTAACCTAACCTAACCTAACCTAACCTAACCTAACCTAACCTAACCTAACCTAACCTAACCTAACCTAACCTAACCTAACCTAACCTAACCTAACCTAACCTAACCTAACCTAACCTAACCTAACCTAACCTAACCTAACCTAACCTAACCTAACCTAACCTAACCTAACCTAACCTAACCTAACCTAACCTAACCTAACCTAACCTAACCTAACCTAACCTAACCTAACCTAACCTAACCTAACCTAACCTAACCTAACCTAACCTAACCTAACCTAACCTAACCTAACCTAACCTAACCTAACCTAACCTAACCTAACCTAACCTAACCTAACCTAACCTAACCTAACCTAACCTAACCTAACCTAACCTAACCTAACCTAACCTAACCTAACCTAACCTAACCTAACCTAACCTAACCTAACCTAACCTAACCTAACCTAACCTAACCTAACCTAACCTAACCTAACCTAACCTAACCTAACCTAACCTAACCTAACCTAACCTAACCTAACCTAACCTAACCTAACCTAACCTAACCTAACCTAACCTAACCTAACCTAACCTAACCTAACCTAACCTAACCTAACCTAACCTAACCTAACCTAACCTAACCTAACCTAACCTAACCTAACCTAACCTAACCTAACCTAACCTAACCTAACCTAACCTAACCTAACCTAACCTAACCTAACCTAACCTAACCTAACCTAACCTAACCTAACCTAACCTAACCTAACCTAACCTAACCTAACCTAACCTAACCTAACCTAACCTAACCTAACCTAACCTAACCTAACCTAACCTAACCTAACCTAACCTAACCTAACCTAACCTAACCTAACCTAACCTAACCTAACCTAACCTAACCTAACCTAACCTAACCTAACCTAACCTAACCTAACCTAACCTAACCTAACCTAACCTAACCTAACCTAACCTAACCTAACCTAACCTAACCTAACCTAACCTAACCTAACCTAACCTAACCTAACCTAACCTAACCTAACCTAACCTAACCTAACCTAACCTAACCTAACCTAACCTAACCTAACCTAACCTAACCTAACCTAACCTAACCTAACCTAACCTAACCTAACCTAACCTAACCTAACCTAACCTAACCTAACCTAACCTAACCTAACCTAACCTAACCTAACCTAACCTAACCTAACCTAACCTAACCTAACCTAACCTAACCTAACCTAACCTAACCTAACCTAACCTAACCTAACCTAACCTAACCTAACCTAACCTAACCTAACCTAACCTAACCTAACCTAACCTAACCTAACCTAACCTAACCTAACCTAACCTAACCTAACCTAACCTAACCTAACCTAACCTAACCTAACCTAACCTAACCTAACCTAACCTAACCTAACCTAACCTAACCTAACCTAACCTAACCTAACCTAACCTAACCTAACCTAACCTAACCTAACCTAACCTAACCTAACCTAACCTAACCTAACCTAACCTAACCTAACCTAACCTAACCTAACCTAACCTAACCTAACCTAACCTAACCTAACCTAACCTAACCTAACCTAACCTAACCTAACCTAACCTAACCTAACCTAACCTAACCTAACCTAACCTAACCTAACCTAACCTAACCTAACCTAACCTAACCTAACCTAACCTAACCTAACCTAACCTAACCTAACCTAACCTAACCTAACCTAACCTAACCTAACCTAACCTAACCTAACCTAACCTAACCTAACCTAACCTAACCTAACCTAACCTAACCTAACCTAACCTAACCTAACCTAACCTAACCTAACCTAACCTAACCTAACCTAACCTAACCTAACCTAACCTAACCTAACCTAACCTAACCTAACCTAACCTAACCTAACCTAACCTAACCTAACCTAACCTAACCTAACCTAACCTAACCTAACCTAACCTAACCTAACCTAACCTAACCTAACCTAACCTAACCTAACCTAACCTAACCTAACCTAACCTAACCTAACCTAACCTAACCTAACCTAACCTAACCTAACCTAACCTAACCTAACCTAACCTAACCTAACCTAACCTAACCTAACCTAACCTAACCTAACCTAACCTAACCTAACCTAACCTAACCTAACCTAACCTAACCTAACCTAACCTAACCTAACCTAACCTAACCTAACCTAACCTAACCTAACCTAACCTAACCTAACCTAACCTAACCTAACCTAACCTAACCTAACCTAACCTAACCTAACCTAACCTAACCTAACCTAACCTAACCTAACCTAACCTAACCTAACCTAACCTAACCTAACCTAACCTAACCTAACCTAACCTAACCTAACCTAACCTAACCTAACCTAACCTAACCTAACCTAACCTAACCTAACCTAACCTAACCTAACCTAACCTAACCTAACCTAACCTAACCTAACCTAACCTAACCTAACCTAACCTAACCTAACCTAACCTAACCTAACCTAACCTAACCTAACCTAACCTAACCTAACCTAACCTAACCTAACCTAACCTAACCTAACCTAACCTAACCTAACCTAACCTAACCTAACCTAACCTAACCTAACCTAACCTAACCTAACCTAACCTAACCTAACCTAACCTAACCTAACCTAACCTAACCTAACCTAACCTAACCTAACCTAACCTAACCTAACCTAACCTAACCTAACCTAACCTAACCTAACCTAACCTAACCTAACCTAACCTAACCTAACCTAACCTAACCTAACCTAACCTAACCTAACCTAACCTAACCTAACCTAACCTAACCTAACCTAACCTAACCTAACCTAACCTAACCTAACCTAACCTAACCTAACCTAACCTAACCTAACCTAACCTAACCTAACCTAACCTAACCTAACCTAACCTAACCTAACCTAACCTAACCTAACCTAACCTAACCTAACCTAACCTAACCTAACCTAACCTAACCTAACCTAACCTAACCTAACCTAACCTAACCTAACCTAACCTAACCTAACCTAACCTAACCTAACCTAACCTAACCTAACCTAACCTAACCTAACCTAACCTAACCTAACCTAACCTAACCTAACCTAACCTAACCTAACCTAACCTAACCTAACCTAACCTAACCTAACCTAACCTAACCTAACCTAACCTAACCTAACCTAACCTAACCTAACCTAACCTAACCTAACCTAACCTAACCTAACCTAACCTAACCTAACCTAACCTAACCTAACCTAACCTAACCTAACCTAACCTAACCTAACCTAACCTAACCTAACCTAACCTAACCTAACCTAACCTAACCTAACCTAACCTAACCTAACCTAACCTAACCTAACCTAACCTAACCTAACCTAACCTAACCTAACCTAACCTAACCTAACCTAACCTAACCTAACCTAACCTAACCTAACCTAACCTAACCTAACCTAACCTAACCTAACCTAACCTAACCTAACCTAACCTAACCTAACCTAACCTAACCTAACCTAACCTAACCTAACCTAACCTAACCTAACCTAACCTAACCTAACCTAACCTAACCTAACCTAACCTAACCTAACCTAACCTAACCTAACCTAACCTAACCTAACCTAACCTAACCTAACCTAACCTAACCTAACCTAACCTAACCTAACCTAACCTAACCTAACCTAACCTAACCTAACCTAACCTAACCTAACCTAACCTAACCTAACCTAACCTAACCTAACCTAACCTAACCTAACCTAACCTAACCTAACCTAACCTAACCTAACCTAACCTAACCTAACCTAACCTAACCTAACCTAACCTAACCTAACCTAACCTAACCTAACCTAACCTAACCTAACCTAACCTAACCTAACCTAACCTAACCAATTAAGAAATAAAGAAACTCACCCGTGTACAATCATTCTGTAAAAAAGGACTCCCGACCCCCCACATTGGAGGAGACAGCATGTAGGCTAGCGGCCGGGCGGGCCTCTGCGCCCGGACAGGAAAAAAAAAAAAAAAAAAAAAAACTAACCTAACCTAACTAACCTAACCTAACCTAACCTAACCTAACCTAACCTAACCTAACCTAACCTAACCTAACCTAACCTAACCTAACCTAACCTAACCTAACCTAACCTAACCTAACCTAACCTAACCTAACCTAACCTAACCTAACCTAACCTAACCTAACCTAACCTAACCTAACCTAACCTAACCTAACCTAACCTAACCTAACCTAACCTAACCTAACCTAACCTAACCTAACCTAACCTAACCTAACCTAACCTAACCTAACCTAACCTAACCTAACCTAACCTAACCTAACCTAACCTAACCTAACCTAACCTAACCTAACCTAACCTAACCTAACCTAACCTAACCTAACCTAACCTAACCTAACCTAACCTAACCTAACCTAACCTAACCTAACCTAACCTAACCTAACCTAACCTAACCTAACCTAACCTAACCTAACCTAACCTAACCTAACCTAACCTAACCTAACCTAACCTAACCTAACCTAACCTAACCTAACCTAACCTAACCTAACCTAACCTAACCTAACCTAACCTAACCTAACCTAACCTAACCTAACCTAACCTAACCTAACCTAACCTAACCTAACCTAACCTAACCTAACCTAACCTAACCTAACCTAACCTAACCTAACCTAACCTAACCTAACCTAACCTAACCTAACCTAACCTAACCTAACCTAACCTAACCTAACCTAACCTAACCTAACCTAACCTAACCTAACCTAACCTAACCTAACCTAACCTAACCTAACCTAACCTAACCTAACCTAACCTAACCTAACCTAACCTAACCTAACCTAACCTAACCTAACCTAACCTAACCTAACCTAACCTAACCTAACCTAACCTAACCTAACCTAACCTAACCTAACCTAACCTAACCTAACCTAACCTAACCTAACCTAACCTAACCTAACCTAACCTAACCTAACCTAACCTAACCTAACCTAACCTAACCTAACCTAACCTAACCTAACCTAACCTAACCTAACCTAACCTAACCTAACCTAACCTAACCTAACCTAACCTAACCTAACCTAACCTAACCTAACCTAACCTAACCTAACCTAACCTAACCTAACCTAACCTAACCTAACCTAACCTAACCTAACCTAACCTAACCTAACCTAACCTAACCTAACCTAACCTAACCTAACCTAACCTAACCTAACCTAACCTAACCTAACCTAACCTAACCTAACCTAACCTAACCTAACCTAACCTAACCTAACCTAACCTAACCTAACCTAACCTAACCTAACCTAACCTAACCTAACCTAACCTAACCTAACCTAACCTAACCTAACCTAACCTAACCTAACCTAACCTAACCTAACCTAACCTAACCTAACCTAACCTAACCTAACCTAACCTAACCTAACCTAACCTAACCTAACCTAACCTAACCTAACCTAACCTAACCTAACCTAACCTAACCTAACCTAACCTAACCTAACCTAACCTAACCTAACCTAACCTAACCTAACCTAACCTAACCTAACCTAACCTAACCTAACCTAACCTAACCTAACCTAACCTAACCTAACCTAACCTAACCTAACCTAACCTAACCTAACCTAACCTAACCTAACCTAACCTAACCTAACCTAACCTAACCTAACCTAACCTAACCTAACCTAACCTAACCTAACCTAACCTAACCTAACCTAACCTAACCTAACCTAACCTAACCTAACCTAACCTAACCTAACCTAACCTAACCTAACCTAACCTAACCTAACCTAACCTAACCTAACCTAACCTAACCTAACCTAACCTAACCTAACCTAACCTAACCTAACCTAACCTAACCTAACCTAACCTAACCTAACCTAACCTAACCTAACCTAACCTAACCTAACCTAACCTAACCTAACCTAACCTAACCTAACCTAACCTAACCTAACCTAACCTAACCTAACCTAACCTAACCTAACCTAACCTAACCTAACCTAACCTAACCTAACCTAACCTAACCTAACCTAACCTAACCTAACCTAACCTAACCTAACCTAACCTAACCTAACCTAACCTAACCTAACCTAACCTAACCTAACCTAACCTAACCTAACCTAACCTAACCTAACCTAACCTAACCTAACCTAACCTAACCTAACCTAACCTAACCTAACCTAACCTAACCTAACCTAACCTAACCTAACCTAACCTAACCTAACCTAACCTAACCTAACCTAACCTAACCTAACCTAACCTAACCTAACCTAACCTAACCTAACCTAACCTAACCTAACCTAACCTAACCTAACCTAACCTAACCTAACCTAACCTAACCTAACCTAACCTAACCTAACCTAACCTAACCTAACCTAACCTAACCTAACCTAACCTAACCTAACCTAACCTAACCTAACCTAACCTAACCTAACCTAACCTAACCTAACCTAACCTAACCTAACCTAACCTAACCTAACCTAACCTAACCTAACCTAACCTAACCTAACCTAACCTAACCTAACCTAACCTAACCTAACCTAACCTAACCTAACCTAACCTAACCTAACCTAACCTAACCTAACCTAACCTAACCTAACCTAACCTAACCTAACCTAACCTAACCTAACCTAACCTAACCTAACCTAACCTAACCTAACCTAACCTAACCTAACCTAACCTAACCTAACCTAACCTAACCTAACCTAACCTAACCTAACCTAACCTAACCTAACCTAACCTAACCTAACCTAACCTAACCTAACCTAACCTAACCTAACCTAACCTAACCTAACCTAACCTAACCTAACCTAACCTAACCTAACCTAACCTAACCTAACCTAACCTAACCTAACCTAACCTAACCTAACCTAACCTAACCTAACCTAACCTAACCTAACCTAACCTAACCTAACCTAACCTAACCTAACCTAACCTAACCTAACCTAACCTAACCTAACCTAACCTAACCTAACCTAACCTAACCTAACCTAACCTAACCTAACCTAACCTAACCTAACCTAACCTAACCTAACCTAACCTAACCTAACCTAACCTAACCTAACCTAACCTAACCTAACCTAACCTAACCTAACCTAACCTAACCTAACCTAACCTAACCTAACCTAACCTAACCTAACCTAACCTAACCTAACCTAACCTAACCTAACCTAACCTAACCTAACCTAACCTAACCTAACCTAACCTAACCTAACCTAACCTAACCTAACCTAACCTAACCTAACCTAACCTAACCTAACCTAACCTAACCTAACCTAACCTAACCTAACCTAACCTAACCTAACCTAACCTAACCTAACCTAACCTAACCTAACCTAACCTAACCTAACCTAACCTAACCTAACCTAACCTAACCTAACCTAACCTAACCTAACCTAACCTAACCTAACCTAACCTAACCTAACCTAACCTAACCTAACCTAACCTAACCTAACCTAACCTAACCTAACCTAACCTAACCTAACCTAACCTAACCTAACCTAACCTAACCTAACCTAACCTAACCTAACCTAACCTAACCTAACCTAACCTAACCTAACCTAACCTAACCTAACCTAACCTAACCTAACCTAACCTAACCTAACCTAACCTAACCTAACCTAACCTAACCTAACCTAACCTAACCTAACCTAACCTAACCTAACCTAACCTAACCTAACCTAACCTAACCTAACCTAACCTAACCTAACCTAACCTAACCTAACCTAACCTAACCTAACCTAACCTAACCTAACCTAACCTAACCTAACCTAACCTAACCTAACCTAACCTAACCTAACCTAACCTAACCTAACCTAACCTAACCTAACCTAACCTAACCTAACCTAACCTAACCTAACCTAACCTAACCTAACCTAACCTAACCTAACCTAACCTAACCTAACCTAACCTAACCTAACCTAACCTAACCTAACCTAACCTAACCTAACCTAACCTAACCTAACCTAACCTAACCTAACCTAACCTAACCTAACCTAACCTAACCTAACCTAACCTAACCTAACCTAACCTAACCTAACCTAACCTAACCTAACCTAACCTAACCTAACCTAACCTAACCTAACCTAACCTAACCTAACCTAACCTAACCTAACCTAACCTAACCTAACCTAACCTAACCTAACCTAACCTAACCTAACCTAACCTAACCTAACCTAACCTAACCTAACCTAACCTAACCTAACCTAACCTAACCTAACCTAACCTAACCTAACCTAACCTAACCTAACCTAACCTAACCTAACCTAACCTAACCTAACCTAACCTAACCTAACCTAACCTAACCTAACCTAACCTAACCTAACCTAACCTAACCTAACCTAACCTAACCTAACCTAACCTAACCTAACCTAACCTAACCTAACCTAACCTAACCTAACCTAACCTAACCTAACCTAACCTAACCTAACCTAACCTAACCTAACCTAACCTAACCTAACCTAACCTAACCTAACCTAACCTAACCTAACCTAACCTAACCTAACCTAACCTAACCTAACCTAACCTAACCTAACCTAACCTAACCTAACCTAACCTAACCTAACCTAACCTAACCTAACCTAACCTAACCTAACCTAACCTAACCGAACCTAACCTAACCTAACCTAACCTAACCTAACCTAACCTAACCTAACCTAACCTAACCTAACCTAACCTAACCTAACCTAACCTAACCTAACCTAACCTAACCTAACCTAACCTAACCTAACCTAACCTAACCTAACCTAACCTAACCTAACCTAACCTAACCTAACCTAACCTAACCTAACCTAACCTAACCTAACCTAACCTAACCTAACCTAACCTAACCTAACCTAACCTAACCTAACCTAACCTAACCTAACCTAACCTAACCTAACCTAACCTAACCTAACCTAACCTAACCTAACCTAACCTAACCTAACCTAACCTAACCTAACCTAACCTAACCTAACCTAACCTAACCTAACCTAACCTAACCTAACCTAACCTAACCTAACCTAACCTAACCTAACCTAACCTAACCTAACCTAACCTAACCTAACCTAACCTAACCTAACCTAACCTAACCTAACCTAACCTAACCTAACCTAACCTAACCTAACCTAACCTAACCTAACCTAACCTAACCTAACCTAACCTAACCTAACCTAACCTAACCTAACCTAACCTAACCTAACCTAACCTAACCTAACCTAACCTAACCTAACCTAACCTAACCTAACCTAACCTAACCTAACCTAACCTAACCTAACCTAACCTAACCTAACCTAACCTAACCTAACCTAACCTAACCTAACCTAACCTAACCTAACCTAACCTAACCTAACCTAACCTAACCTAACCTAACCTAACCTAACCTAACCTAACCTAACCTAACCTAACCTAACCTAACCTAACCTAACCTAACCTAACCTAACCTAACCTAACCTAACCTAACCTAACCTAACCTAACCTAACCTAACCTAACCTAACCTAACCTAACCTAACCTAACCTAACCTAACCTAACCTAACCTAACCTAACCTAACCTAACCTAACCTAACCTAACCTAACCTAACCTAACCTAACCTAACCTAACCTAACCTAACCTAACCTAACCTAACCTAACCTAACCTAACCTAACCTAACCTAACCTAACCTAACCTAACCTAACCTAACCTAACCTAACCTAACCTAACCTAACCTAACCTAACCTAACCTAACCTAACCTAACCTAACCTAACCTAACCTAACCTAACCTAACCTAACCTAACCTAACCTAACCTAACCTAACCTAACCTAACCTAACCTAACCTAACCTAACCTAACCTAACCTAACCTAACCTAACCTAACCTAACCTAACCTAACCTAACCTAACCTAACCTAACCTAACCTAACCTAACCTAACCTAACCTAACCTAACCTAACCTAACCTAACCTAACCTAACCTAACCTAACCTAACCTAACCTAACCTAACCTAACCTAACCTAACCTAACCTAACCTAACCTAACCTAACCTAACCTAACCTAACCTAACCTAACCTAACCTAACCTAACCTAACCTAACCTAACCTAACCTAACCTAACCTAACCTAACCTAACCTAACCTAACCTAACCTAACCTAACCTAACCTAACCTAACCTAACCTAACCTAACCTAACCTAACCTAACCTAACCTAACCTAACCTAACCTAACCTAACCTAACCTAACCTAACCTAACCTAACCTAACCTAACCTAACCTAACCTAACCTAACCTAACCTAACCTAACCTAACCTAACCTAACCTAACCTAACCTAACCTAACCTAACCTAACCTAACCTAACCTAACCTAACCTAACCTAACCTAACCTAACCTAACCTAACCTAACCTAACCTAACCTAACCTAACCTAACCTAACCTAACCTAACCTAACCTAACCTAACCTAACCTAACCTAACCTAACCTAACCTAACCTAACCTAACCTAACCTAACCTAACCTAACCTAACCTAACCTAACCTAACCTAACCTAACCTAACCTAACCTAACCTAACCTAACCTAACCTAACCTAACCTAACCTAACCTAACCTAACCTAACCTAACCTAACCTAACCTAACCTAACCTAACCTAACCTAACCTAACCTAACCTAACCTAACCTAACCTAACCTAACCTAACCTAACCTAACCTAACCTAACCTAACCTAACCTAACCTAACCTAACCTAACCTAACCTAACCTAACCTAACCTAACCTAACCTAACCTAACCTAACCTAACCTAACCTAACCTAACCTAACCTAACCTAACCTAACCTAACCTAACCTAACCTAACCTAACCTAACCTAACCTAACCTAACCTAACCTAACCTAACCTAACCTAACCTAACCTAACCTAACCTAACCTAACCTAACCTAACCTAACCTAACCTAACCTAACCTAACCTAACCTTTTTTTTTTTTTTTTTTTTTTTTTTTTTTTTTTTTTACCAGGTGTAAAATGCTTTATGCATACCCTCCGAACATGGGAGTGTCGGAGGGTTATGTGGGACTCTCCGCCAATAAGGGCGGCATACCCACTAAAAGCACCCGGACGTGCCCTCTCTCTCCGGTTTTGATGGACACCGTGGAACCCGCGAAGGCATAGTCCACGATGTCTACCGGTGGCGCCCCAGCCGTTGCCGGGGCTTCCCGCGCCGTAGGGGAGATGGTCGTGCACGCTTGACCCTCTCCCAGACCGCTTAGTGGCTAATCACCGCAGGCAGAGGACTCCCATCATCCACCTGCAGCCACTATTGGTTGAGTCTGGCGGCAAAACGCCGCCTTCTCACCCCAAGCCGTCTACGCCGGAGGGGATGCGCGAGAGGATCTTCCTCGCGCTCCCGCTCCGCGGTCTCCTTTTGCGAAATGACTGTTTCGCAGAAGGAGACCACCGCCTCCCAGGACCTCTCGTCGCTCAGCATTGCTTCGACGATGCTTTGGAGCGAGAGGTCCACCCGCTGAATAATGCGTGCCATTTGGCCGCGCTCCGCGTCCCAACGACTGCACACCTCGAGGGTGTGCTGGGCGGTGTCGTCGGGACTTCCGCACTCATGGCACAGCGGGGCCGGCTCTCTACCTATTTTGTGCAGGTAGTGACCGAAGCACCCATGCCCAGTCATTACCTGCACGAGCCGGTACGACGTCGCACCGACTGCCCTCTTCAGCCAAAGGTCGGCCGTTGGGAGGATCGCCTCTATGGTACGGACACCATAAGGGGCGACCTCCAGTTGGGCCTTCCACCGGTCCCGCAGTCGGCGCTCTGTCGCGCGACGGGCGGCTGCCACCTCCTCCGGGGCCGGGCGTTCGCCTGTTGTCCGGACCCTGGACCTACGTTGGTAGGTCTCTGCGTGCACCTCTGCGTCTAGCTCCCACGGGGGGGTGCACGCAAGAAGGCAGGCCGCCGCGTGGGCCACCGTCATATAGGCCCTTATTATTCTTATGGCCACGACCCGTTGTGGCCTCCGCAGCAGGGCCCTATTTCGGGCGGACAGCTTGTCCGCCCATATTGGGGCCCCATAGAGGGCCATGCTCCTTGTCACGCCGGCATATAGCCGCCGGCACAAGGAACCCGGCCCTCCTACATTGGGCAGAAGTTTGCCCAGCGCCGATGCGGCGCCCACGATTCGGGGAGCTAGTCTCGAGAAATGCTCCCCGAAATCCCACTTGCGGTCCAGTATTAGCCCCAGATATTTAATGTGGGGCTTTATTTGGACCGCTTCACCCTCCAGGGTGAGCGTCGCACTCGCGGGCAAATTCCACCCGCGCCCCCCGAAAACTATAGCCTCAGTCTTCGGGAGGCTCACCTTTAGGCCGAGCCTGGCGATCCGTTCAATCGTCAGCTCGGCCGCCACTTCCGCCCTCCGGGAGGTCTCCCGCTTGTCGCTCCCGCGCACTGCCACCATTGTGTCGTCCGCGTAGCAGACGACAAGTGTGCGCGGAAGCAGTTCCCCCCGGATTACCCAGTCGTACCCCAGGTTCCATAGCAGTGGACCGAGCACGGAACCCTGGGGCACGCCGCAGGCCATCACCCTCTCCCCCCGTTGCCCGTCCTTCTTTTCCCAGAGCACTACCCTCTCGGTTAGGTAGTGCTCAACAATCCGCCTCAGGTAGAGAGGCACTTCATGATATCGAAGTGCCTCACTGATCACCCCGTAGGGGAGTGTGCCAAACGCGTTTGCGATGTCTAGTGACACCGCGATGACACCCTCCCCCCTGCTCGACGCGTACTCACAGAAGTCCCTCAGTGACTTCAGCGCGTCGAGCGTGGACCGTCCTTCCCGGAACCCGAATTGTCTGTCCGAGACGTTCGGGCCGGCGGTCTCCATGTGCCGCAGGATCCGGGAGGCCAGAATGCGTTCAAACGCTTTCCCGGCCTCATCCAGCAGCACTATGGGGCGATAGGCGGAAGGGCAATCCGCCGGTCGACCCTCTTTACGGAGGAGGCATAGTCGCCCCTCCTTCCATACCCTAGGGAACTTTCCCTCTGTCAGGCAGTCATCCATGACATGCCTGAGTCGGTCCCCTAGGTGTTTCAGGGCGACTGCGAGGACGCGACCGGGAACGCCGTCCGGGCCCGGGGCTTTTTTGCAGCCCCGGAGTCGGTGTATCACTCGATTGAACTCGTCGTCACCTATTGGTTGAACGACGAGCTCGGCCTCCGGTTCCCTTATGGGGTCGACCATTGACGGGGGAGAGATCAAGGGGGCTGGCGGAAACAGCCCCTCGACTACCCTCTGAAGGAGTTCGGGTTCCAGGGAGTCCATGGGGGGAGCGGTGCGCATTTTGTTACGCACCACCTTGTACGGCCGCCCCCATGGGTCCCTGTCCAGGGTGGCCAAGAACGACTCGTGAGCTTCGTCCTTGGCCTTGGCAATCGCCACCTGGAGGGCCTTCTTAGCCTCTTTGAGGGCCCTGTGGAGCCCTTCTTCCTCTTCTGCAGTGTGCCGTCTGCGCCTACAGTGTTGGAAGGCCCGGCGGGCACCGTTACTGGTGGACCGAAGGGCCGCAATTTCTGCGGACCACCAGTATACACTCTTACGTGCGAACCGGCGACCGACCCGAGGCATGGCCGCGTCGCACACCGTCTGTAGTGCGACGCGGAACTGTGCCGCCCTTTCTTCGACTCCGAGGGTGACGGGTGGGGTAGCACACCACTCCTCCACCATGGCCGCCTCGTTCGCCTTGTCCCTGTCCAGCTTGACCAGGGACCACTTCGGGAACTTCCGCCCCCTCCTGGCACTGCCCGTGATGGGCGCCGGTGGAACCCCCGCTTTGGAGACCCTCATCCTGATGTACAAGTGATCTGAGAGGGTCTCAACATCCTCCAGGACACGCCAATTCGTGACGCGTGCAGCCATGGCAGGGGTCGCGAACGTGATGTCCACAATTGATCCCCCCTGCCGCCGCACGCAGGTATTCGTGGTGCCCTGGTTTAGGACCACGAGTCCCGTTGCCGCCACCCAATCCTCCAGAGCCGTACCCCTATGGTCCGTAATGGGGGAACCCCATGCCGAACTTTTGGCGTTGAGGTCCCCCAGGACCATAACCTGCCTCGGGGCAGCCCTCCGGACCACCCCCCCTAATATCCCCAGGAACGTGTCGAACTCCCGCAGCGGCCTATTGGGGGAGAAGTACGCGGCCACCAGCACCGTATCGTTCCACCATTTAGCCGCCACGAATCCTGGGCCACCCTCAATCCTTGATATGGGGGGGAGGTCCCCCATCGCCGGCACCACTATCGCCACTACTCCGTCGGTGTCCCCTGCCCAATTAGATTGGGGGGGGATGAAGTAGGGCTCTGTTACCACCGTAACGCCAATTTTCCACTCCGCCATGGCCTGCATGAGCAGATCTTGAGCTCTGGCGGAGTGGTTGGCGTTTATCTGCAGGACGTCTAAATGTCGGTGTGCTGACATTTAGACGTCCATATTGTTGTCCTCTTGGTGCCGGCTGGCGGCTGTTTCGGCTGGAGGGGGCCGGATGGGGCGGGTGGGTCTCGGCCTCACCTCTCTTCCCTTTGTCTCCGGTGGGGAGCATTTCGGTCCCCTCATTACGTGATTGGCTGGGAGGCCTGCATGGTGGCATACTGCGCACCGTACTTTTTCCTCCCAGCATTCGGCTGCTTTGTGTCCCTCTGCGCCGCACCGGTAGCACATCTGGCCCCGGTCCACCTTTGAGGGGCACAACTCGCGCGTGTGGCCGACACCCATGCATTTGTAGCACCGCATGGGTGCTGGTCCGACGGAGCTAATCCTGGCAGACGACCAGCCTACCATGATCTGACCGCGCTTGAGGAGGGCTTTTGCCACTCCCACCGGGCATTGCACGAGGGCCACCCCACTACCATCAAAGTATGTAGGGCGAATGCCCCCCACCTTAATTTGCGCCTCGGCGCATCCCCCCGTCTTGGCGACGGCAGCCGCCAGGGTCTCCCTTGTCGCCGACTCATCTAAGCCGGCGACTTTGATGGCGGCCATTTTCTCAGGGCGGCTTATATGGGCAACGTCGCCCACAAGAACCTGCAGCTTTTCTGCGAGGCTGTCCGCCGTCCTTCCTCTCTCTGCTCCAGGGACCTCGATTACTCGGCCCCCCGTCGCTGAGTTCCTGACCTTGACCCGCTGCAGGCCTATCTCCTCCAAGCTTATGCCATTAATGGCCTTGGACATGACCGCCTGCAGCGTGGTGTCGGTGGTAACGTCCTTCCGCATGGTGATTACCACCGCTGCCGTCTTGGGGACTTCCAGACCCTTCTGCTTGGGTGCCGCTTTCTTTTTGGGCGGCGGGGGGGGTGGGGGAGTGGCCGTAGCCTTCCCCTTTCCCTTCCTCTTCTTCTTTCCCGCTTCCTGGGTGGTCCATGCCTCGCCCGGGGGCACAGGTGCAGTCTCCACTGCTGGGGCAGGCTTGGCTGCCGGGGCAGTCTTGGCTGCCGGGGCGGTGGTTTCCGGGGCCACCGGGGCCGCTTTTTTGGCGGCCCTTTTCGGCCTGCCATCCCCAAGCCTGGCCCTGCTCTCGGGCTCGGAAGCCACTACTCTCGTTGAGGCCGATGGGGCCTCCTTCTTCTTATCCGCCGCCAGCGGGGGGCGGATTATTGGTGCTGGAGGAAGGCGACTGGAAATCTCCTCGATTCTTGCATTAAGCATGTTACCGAGGGAGACCGTCAAGTCGCGCTTCATGCTGTCCAGCAATTCCGCCAACTCCGCGGCGGCGGATTGTGTCGGCGGGGGGGCCCTAGGGGCCGGGGTCTCACGCGCCGGCTGCGGGGCCGGGGCCTGGCGCTCTGAGAAGGCAATTCTCAGGGCCTTGAGTTCCGCTGTGCAGAGAGCGAGTTGCTCCCGCATCCTCTTGTTGTCCGCCTTTAGGATGCGGATCTCCTCGTTCTCTGACCTGGAGGCGTCAAGTTCCTCCATAGACCTCAGTATGGTGCGGCAGGCCCGGTTCATGTTGCCCCACACCTCCCCCTTCAAGTTGCCCGACTTGCGGGCCCCCTCCAATATTTCGCATGCCGCCTGTTTGGTGGCCTCCACCGGGTCGGATGGGAGGAGAACCTCAGACGGGTGCGCCGACTTCTTTCCTGTTGGGGAGGTATTTCTCCCACTCCCCTTTGTTCCCTTGGAGCGGAGCTCCGGGAAGTCCTTCCTATACAAGGAGGGGCCGGCGGCGTCATCTGTGTCGGGGCTGAGGTACGTCTCCGGACTTCGGAGCCTACCTCTTGCCGACGCCATCCCCGCGTAAGCCCCTTTGGGCTTGCCCCTCCGGGCTGTTCCAACCTTAGGCCCATTATCGGGCCTTTCGTCATCCGCCTGGTCTACATGACCCCTCTTCTTAGACTGAGAAGTCACTTCCATGGCCTCTGAGAATTCTTCCTCGGATTCTGAGGAAGAAGAAGCCAAAGTTCTTTCGTCCCACTTGCGGTGGGAACCCCCGTTCTCTTCAGACGTGGCCATTGTGGCCCCGCCAACGTCTCTGTTAACTTTAGTCCAAATCCGACCACCCCAGCCGAAGTTATCTCCCAAAACAGAGTTTTGTTAGAAAACGGTCAAGGGGGAGTCGGCTCGGAGAAATCCCATACAAATTTCAAAAAGCGCCTGAAAAACCAAAATAGCAACAAGATTCTTCAGGTCACTTTTTGAAAAATTTTTTTGGCTGACTTCCCCTTAACGGAGCCGAAAACCAAAAATAACACCTTATAGGGGCTGAAGTCCCCTATCCCCTGGCACCCCTACTGAGACCGTAGGGGAAAACCAGACCCCAAGTATTCACTCCTGAACTTTCCCAACTTTTTTGGCAAAAATTTTTTTCAAAATTTTCCCTAAAATTATTAAAAATCCGATTACTTCCAAACCCTAAGGAGAAAAGCAACCGGACCTAGCCTACGCGAAATTTAATAAATGCCGCTATAACCTAACCTAAAAAAGTGCTAAAAACGATAGCCGCAAACCCGACTTTTTTTCGATTGAAAAAGGTAAACAAACCGTTTTTCAACCGAAAAATCGTGAGTTGTAACTTTTTTCCGCTTTTGATGATATTTTTGTCCGCAAACAACTCAGCGCCACAGCGTTTTCACAGCCGTGTGCGCCTCGTTAATCCGCAACTTACGATGTATTGAACTTCGCTGTAGCTCACATAGGCTGATCGCTAAGGCAGTTAATACATCGGGTCGGACCTCCAAAACTCGTCCAACCTAACCTAACCTAACCTAACCTAACCTAACCTAACCTAACCTAACCTAACCTAACCTAACCTAACCTAACCTAACCTAACCTAACCTAACCTAACCTAACCTAACCTAACCTAACCTAACCTAACCTAACCTAACCTAACCTAACCTAACCTAACCTAACCTAACCTAACCTAACCTAACCTAACCTAACCTAACCTAACCTAACCTAACCTAACCTAACCTAACCTAACCTAACCTAACCTAACCTAACCTAACCTAACCTAACCTAACCTAACCTAACCTAACCTAACCTAACCTAACCTAACCTAACCTAACCTAACCTAACCTAACCTAACCTAACCTAACCTAACCTAACCTAACCTAACCTAACCTAACCTAACCTAACCTAACCTAACCTAACCTAACCTAACCTAACCTAACCTAACCTAACCTAACCTAACCTAACCTAACCTAACCTAACCTAACCTAACCTAACCTAACCTAACCTAACCTAACCTAACCTAACCTAACCTAACCTAACCTAACCTAACCTAACCTAACCTAACCTAACCTAACCTAACCTAACCTAACCTAACCTAACCTAACCTAACCTAACCTAACCTAACCTAACCTAACCTAACCTAACCTAACCTAACCTAACCTAACCTAACCTAACCTAACCTAACCTAACCTAACCTAACCTAACCTAACCTAACCTAACCTAACCTAACCTAACCTAACCTAACCTAACCTAACCTAACCTAACCTAACCTAACCTAACCTAACCTAACCTAACCTAACCTAACCTAACCTAACCTAACCTAACCTAACCTAACCTAACCTAACCTAACCTAACCTAACCTAACCTAACCTAACCTAACCTAACCTAACCTAACCTAACCTAACCTAACCTAACCTAACCTAACCTAACCTAACCTAACCTAACCTAACCTAACCTAACCTAACCTAACCTAACCTAACCTAACCTAACCTAACCTAACCTAACCTAACCTAACCTAACCTAACCTAACCTAACCTAACCTAACCTAACCTAACCTAACCTAACCTAACCTAACCTAACCTAACCTAACCTAACCTAACCTAACCTAACCTAACCTAACCTAACCTAACCTAACCTAACCTAACCTAACCTAACCTAACCTAACCTAACCTAACCTAACCTAACCTAACCTAACCTAACCTAACCTAACCTAACCTAACCTAACCTAACCTAACCTAACCTAACCTAACCTAACCTAACCTAACCTAACCTAACCTAACCTAACCTAACCTAACCTAACCTAACCTAACCTAACCTAACCTAACCTAACCTAACCTAACCTAACCTAACCTAACCTAACCTAACCTAACCTAACCTAACCTAACCTAACCTAACCTAACCTAACCTAACCTAACCTAACCTAACCTAACCTAACCTAACCTAACCTAACCTAACCTAACCTAACCTAACCTAACCTAACCTAACCTAACCTAACCTAACCTAACCTAACCTAACCTAACCTAACCTAACCTAACCTAACCTAACCTAACCTAACCTAACCTAACCTAACCTAACCTAACCTAACCTAACCTAACCTAACCTAACCTAACCTAACCTAACCTAACCTAACCTAACCTAACCTAACCTAACCTAACCTAACCTAACCTAACCTAACCTAACCTAACCTAACCTAACCTAACCTAACCTAACCTAACCTAACCTAACCTAACCTAACCTAACCTAACCTAACCTAACCTAACCTAACCTAACCTAACCTAACCTAACCTAACCTAACCTAACCTAACCTAACCTAACCTAACCTAACCTAACCTAACCTAACCTAACCTAACCTAACCTAACCTAACCTAACCTAACCTAACCTAACCTAACCTAACCTAACCTAACCTAACCTAACCTAACCTAACCTAACCTAACCTAACCTAACCTAACCTAACCTAACCTAACCTAACCTAACCTAACCTAACCTAACCTAACCTAACCTAACCTAACCTAACCTAACCTAACCTAACCTAACCTAACCTAACCTAACCTAACCTAACCTAACCTAACCTAACCTAACCTAACCTAACCTAACCTAACCTAACCTAACCTAACCTAACCTAACCTAACCTAACCTAACCTAACCTAACCTAACCTAACCTAACCTAACCTAACCTAACCTAACCTAACCTAACCTAACCTAACCTAACCTAACCTAACCTAACCTAACCTAACCTAACCTAACCTAACCTAACCTAACCTAACCTAACCTAACCTAACCTAACCTAACCTAACCTAACCTAACCTAACCTAACCTAACCTAACCTAACCTAACCTAACCTAACCTAACCTAACCTAACCTAACCTAACCTAACCTAACCTAACCTAACCTAACCTAACCTAACCTAACCTAACCTAACCTAACCTAACCTAACCTAACCTAACCTAACCTAACCTAACCTAACCTAACCTAACCTAACCTAACCTAACCTAACCTAACCTAACCTAACCTAACCTAACCTAACCTAACCTAACCTAACCTAACCTAACCTAACCTAACCTAACCTAACCTAACCTAACCTAACCTAACCTAACCTAACCTAACCTAACCTAACCTAACCTAACCTAACCTAACCTAACCTAACCTAACCTAACCTAACCTAACCTAACCTAACCTAACCTAACCTAACCTAACCTAACCTAACCTAACCTAACCTAACCTAACCTAACCTAACCTAACCTAACCTAACCTAACCTAACCTAACCTAACCTAACCTAACCTAACCTAACCTAACCTAACCTAACCTAACCTAACCTAACCTAACCTAACCTAACCTAACCTAACCTAACCTAACCTAACCTAACCTAACCTAACCTAACCTAACCTAACCTAACCTAACCTAACCTAACCTAACCTAACCTAACCTAACCTAACCTAACCTAACCTAACCTAACCTAACCTAACCTAACCTAACCTAACCTAACCTAACCTAACCTAACCTAACCTAACCTAACCTAACCTAACCTAACCTAACCTAACCTAACCTAACCTAACCTAACCTAACCTAACCTAACCTAACCTAACCTAACCTAACCTAACCTAACCTAACCTAACCTAACCTAACCTAACCTAACCTAACCTAACCTAACCTAACCTAACCTAACCTAACCTAACCTAACCTAACCTAACCTAACCTAACCTAACCTAACCTAACCTAACCTAACCTAACCTAACCTAACCTAACCTAACCTAACCTAACCTAACCTAACCTAACCTAACCTAACCTAACCTAACCTAACCTAACCTAACCTAACCTAACCTAACCTAACCTAACCTAACCTAACCTAACCTAACCTAACCTAACCTAACCTAACCTAACCTAACCTAACCTAACCTAACCTAACCTAACCTAACCTAACCTAACCTAACCTAACCTAACCTAACCTAACCTAACCTAACCTAACCTAACCTAACCTAACCTAACCTAACCTAACCTAACCTAACCTAACCTAACCTAACCTAACCTAACCTAACCTAACCTAACCTAACCTAACCTAACCTAACCTAACCTAACCTAACCTAACCTAACCTAACCTAACCTAACCTAACCTAACCTAACCTAACCTAACCTAACCTAACCTAACCTAACCTAACCTAACCTAACCTAACCTAACCTAACCTAACCTAACCTAACCTAACCTAACCTAACCTAACCTAACCTAACCTAACCTAACCTAACCTAACCTAACCTAACCTAACCTAACCTAACCTAACCTAACCTAACCTAACCTAACCTAACCTAACCTAACCTAACCTAACCTAACCTAACCTAACCTAACCTAACCTAACCTAACCTAACCTAACCTAACCTAACCTAACCTAACCTAACCTAACCTAACCTAACCTAACCTAACCTAACCTAACCTAACCTAACCTAACCTAACCTAACCTAACCTAACCTAACCTAACCTAACCTAACCTAACCTAACCTAACCTAACCTAACCTAACCTAACCTAACCTAACCTAACCTAACCTAACCTAACCTAACCTAACCTAACCTAACCTAACCTAACCTAACCTAACCTAACCTAACCTAACCTAACCTAACCTAACCTAACCTAACCTAACCTAACCTAACCTAACCTAACCTAACCTAACCTAACCTAACCTAACCTAACCTAACCTAACCTAACCTAACCTAACCTAACCTAACCTAACCTAACCTAACCTAACCTAACCTAACCTAACCTAACCTAACCTAACCTAACCTAACCTAACCTAACCTAACCTAACCTAACCTAACCTAACCTAACCTAACCTAACCTAACCTAACCTAACCTAACCTAACCTAACCTAACCTAACCTAACCTAACCTAACCTAACCTAACCTAACCTAACCTAACCTAACCTAACCTAACCTAACCTAACCTAACCTAACCTAACCTAACCTAACCTAACCTAACCTAACCTAACCTAACCTAACCTAACCTAACCTAACCTAACCTAACCTAACCTAACCTAACCTAACCTAACCTAACCTAACCTAACCTAACCTAACCTAACCTAACCTAACCTAACCTAACCTAACCTAACCTAACCTAACCTAACCTAACCTAACCTAACCTAACCTAACCTAACCTAACCTAACCTAACCTAACCTAACCTAACCTAACCTAACCTAACCTAACCTAACCTAACCTAACCTAACCTAACCTAACCTAACCTAACCTAACCTAACCTAACCTAACCTAACCTAACCTAACCTAACCTAACCTAACCTAACCTAACCTAACCTAACCTAACCTAACCTAACCTAACCTAACCTAACCTAACCTAACCTAACCTAACCTAACCTAACCTAACCTAACCTAACCTAACCTAACCTAACCTAACCTAACCTAACCTAACCTAACCTAACCTAACCTAACCTAACCTAACCTAACCTAACCTAACCTAACCTAACCTAACCTAACCTAACCTAACCTAACCTAACCTAACCTAACCTAACCTAACCTAACCTAACCTAACCTAACCTAACCTAACCTAACCTAACCTAACCTAACCTAACCTAACCTAACCTAACCTAACCTAACCTAACCTAACCTAACCTAACCTAACCTAACCTAACCTAACCTAACCTAACCTAACCTAACCTAACCTAACCTAACCTAACCTAACCTAACCTAACCTAACCTAACCTAACCTAACCTAACCTAACCTAACCTAACCTAACCTAACCTAACCTAACCTAACCTAACCTAACCTAACCTAACCTAACCTAACCTAACCTAACCTAACCTAACCTAACCTAACCTAACCTAACCTAACCTAACCTAACCTAACCTAACCTAACCTAACCTAACCTAACCTAACCTAACCTAACCTAACCTAACCTAACCTAACCTAACCTAACCTAACCTAACCTAACCTAACCTAACCTAACCTAACCTAACCTAACCTAACCTAACCTAACCTAACCTAACCTAACCTAACCTAACCTAACCTAACCTAACCTAACCTAACCTAACCTAACCTAACCTAACCTAACCTAACCTAACCTAACCTAACCTAACCTAACCTAACCTAACCTAACCTAACCTAACCTAACCTAACCTAACCTAACCTAACCTAACCTAACCTAACCTAACCTAACCTAACCTAACCTAACCTAACCTAACCTAACCTAACCTAACCTAACCTAACCTAACCTAACCTAACCTAACCTAACCTAACCTAACCTAACCTAACCTAACCTAACCTAACCTAACCTAACCTAACCTAACCTAACCTAACCTAACCTAACCTAACCTAACCTAACCTAACCTAACCTAACCTAACCTAACCTAACCTAACCTAACCTAACCTAACCTAACCTAACCTAACCTAACCTAACCTAACCTAACCTAACCTAACCTAACCTAACCTAACCTAACCTAACCTAACCTAACCTAACCTAACCTAACCTAACCTAACCTAACCTAACCTAACCTAACCTAACCTAACCTAACCTAACCTAACCTAACCTAACCTAACCTAACCTAACCTAACCTAACCTAACCTAACCTAACCTAACCTAACCTAACCTAACCTAACCTAACCTAACCTAACCTAACCTAACCTAACCTAACCTAACCTAACCTAACCTAACCTAACCTAACCTAACCTAACCTAACCTAACCTAACCTAACCTAACCTAACCTAACCTAACCTAACCTAACCTAACCTAACCTAACCTAACCTAACCTAACCTAACCTAACCTAACCTAACCTAACCTAACCTAACCTAACCTAACCTAACCTAACCTAACCTAACCTAACCTAACCTAACCTAACCTAACCTAACCTAACCTAACCTAACCTAACCTAACCTAACCTAACCTAACCTAACCTAACCTAACCTAACCTAACCTAACTCTAACCTAACCTAACCTAACCTAACCTAACCTAACCTAACCTAACCTAACCTAACCTAACCTAACCTAACCTAACCTAACCTAACCTAACCTAACCTAACCTAACCTAACCTAACCTAACCTAACCTAACCTAACCTAACCTAACCTAACCTAACCTAACCTAACCTAACCTAACCTAACCTAACCTAACCTAACCTAACCTAACCTAACCTAACCTAACCTAACCTAACCTAACCTAACCTAACCTAACCTAACCTAACCTAACCTAACCTAACCTAACCTAACCTAACCTAACCTAACCTAACCTAACCTAACCTAACCTAACCTAACCTAACCTAACCTAACCTAACCTAACCTAACCTAACCTAACCTAACCTAACCTAACCTAACCTAACCTAACCTAACCTAACCTAACCTAACCTAACCTAACCTAACCTAACCTAACCTAACCTAACCTAACCTAACCTAACCTAACCTAACCTAACCTAACCTAACCTAACCTAACCTAACCTAACCTAACCTAACCTAACCTAACCTAACCTAACCTAACCTAACCTAACCTAACCTAACCTAACCTAACCTAACCTAACCTAACCTAACCTAACCTAACCTAACCTAACCTAACCTAACCTAACCTAACCTAACCTAACCTAACCTAACCTAACCTAACCTAACCTAACCTAACCTAACCTAACCTAACCTAACCTAACCTAACCTAACCTAACCTAACCTAACCTAACCTAACCTAACCTAACCTAACCTAACCTAACCTAACCTAACCTAACCTAACCTAACCTAACCTAACCTAACCTAACCTAACCTAACCTAACCTAACCTAACCTAACCTAACCTAACCTAACCTAACCTAACCTAACCTAACCTAACCTAACCTAACCTAACCTAACCTAACCTAACCTAACCTAACCTAACCTAACCTAACCTAACCTAACCTAACCTAACCTAACCTAACCTAACCTAACCTAACCTAACCTAACCTAACCTAACCTAACCTAACCTAACCTAACCTAACCTAACCTAACCTAACCTAACCTAACCTAACCTAACCTAACCTAACCTAACCTAACCTAACCTAACCTAACCTAACCTAACCTAACCTAACCTAACCTAACCTAACCTAACCTAACCTAACCTAACCTAACCTAACCTAACCTAACCTAACCTAACCTAACCTAACCTAACCTAACCTAACCTAACCTAACCTAACCTAACCTAACCTAACCTAACCTAACCTAACCTAACCTAACCTAACCTAACCTAACCTAACCTAACCTAACCTAACCTAACCTAACCTAACCTAACCTAACCTAACCTAACCTAACCTAACCTAACCTAACCTAACCTAACCTAACCTAACCTAACCTAACCTAACCTAACCTAACCTAACCTAACCTAACCTAACCTAACCTAACCTAACCTAACCTAACCTAACCTAACCTAACCTAACCTAACCTAACCTAACCTAACCTAACCTAACCTAACCTAACCTAACCTAACCTAACCTAACCTAACCTAACCTAACCTAACCTAACCTAACCTAACCTAACCTAACCTAACCTAACCTAACCTAACCTAACCTAACCTAACCTAACCTAACCTAACCTAACCTAACCTAACCTAACCTAACCTAACCTAACCTAACCTAACCTAACCTAACCTAACCTAACCTAACCTAACCTAACCTAACCTAACCTAACCTAACCTAACCTAACCTAACCTAACCTAACCTAACCTAACCTAACCTAACCTAACCTAACCTAACCTAACCTAACCTAACCTAACCTAACCTAACCTAACCTAACCTAACCTAACCTAACCTAACCTAACCTAACCTAACCTAACCTAACCTAACCTAACCTAACCTAACCTAACCTAACCTAACCTAACCTAACCTAACCTAACCTAACCTAACCTAACCTAACCTAACCTAACCTAACCTAACCTAACCTAACCTAACCTAACCTAACCTAACCTAACCTAACCTAACCTAACCTAACCTAACCTAACCTAACCTAACCTAACCTAACCTAACCTAACCTAACCTAACCTAACCTAACCTAACCTAACCTAACCTAACCTAACCTAACCTAACCTAACCTAACCTAACCTAACCTAACCTAACCTAACCTAACCTAACCTAACCTAACCTAACCTAACCTAACCTAACCTAACCTAACCTAACCTAACCTAACCTAACCTAACCTAACCTAACCTAACCTAACCTAACCTAACCTAACCTAACCTAACCTAACCTAACCTAACCTAACCTAACCTAACCTAACCTAACCTAACCTAACCTAACCTAACCTAACCTAACCTAACCTAACCTAACCTAACCTAACCTAACCTAACCTAACCTAACCTAACCTAACCTAACCTAACCTAACCTAACCTAACCTAACCTAACCTAACCTAACCTAACCTAACCTAACCTAACCTAACCTAACCTAACCTAACCTAACCTAACCTAACCTAACCTAACCTAACCTAACCTAACCTAACCTAACCTAACCTAACCTAACCTAACCTAACCTAACCTAACCTAACCTAACCTAACCTAACCTAACCTAACCTAACCTAACCTAACCTAACCTAACCTAACCTAACCTAACCTAACCTAACCTAACCTAACCTAACCTAACCTAACCTAACCTAACCTAACCTAACCTAACCTAACCTAACCAGTCTGGCTCTTACCGCCGTTGGGAGCGCCCACTTACACTCGTGCCTCCACGCTTTAAAATCCGTGAAAAATAGCAAAAAGTGACTTTTCAAGCAGTGTGACGTATCAAAACCTGCGGAATCACAAGGCGCACACGGGCGTGAAAACACCGTGTCGCTAAGTGTAAAACCCACGGAGTTATACACAAAAAACCAAAAATTTGAGGATTTTAAAAATTTCAAGTGAGTGTTAAACGGGTTCTACAGCGGTGACCTATATTTTTTAAACTGCCTTCGGGAGTGCCTCCAGAAGGGCCACATTTTAGACTTTTTTGCCGATTTTTCCCGCGCAGGCGCGCGGAGATAATCGCAAAAAACCGAAAACCACGTGGCCACGAGGTCAGTGATCCAGGGCTGCGGGGGGATTGCTGACGTCGGAGGATCGGAGACACCGCAGAGGACATCCGGAGGGCGTTTTTAGATTTAAAATAGGTTAAGTTTTTATAGAGCTAGAGCGTTTTTAAATTTTTGTAAATATTTAAATAATTTTAAAATTGTCAAAAGATCGGCGACCCCCCTTTTTTAAATTGAAAATATATAGATCCTAAGGACCCCTACGTCATATAAAAAATTTGACGTAGGTCAATCAGCTAGATTTTAAGATATTATTTTTCAAAAATTTCGTTGGTACACGTGGTACCCCAAATTTTAAAGTTAGAATTTTAAGTTGTATAGTATAATCTTGTAAATATTATTAGGAAGGATCTTCAAAAATTTTAAAAGTTTTAGTACAAAATTCACTTAGTTAGGTCATTTTTTATGTAAATATTAGTGTTTTTTGTAATTATTAAATCAGGGGGGGGTCCTATCACAACGTGGTTGGGCTTGATTTACTGCGGTGGTGTAGCCCTTTAAAACGAGCCCAAACACGGTCTGATTCGGACAAAGGCGGCCAAAGTTATCTTCGGAGCGGCCATCTTGGACGCCATCTTTGACTTACAAAAACCCGTATATCTTTGGAACGGACAATCCGATCAAAGGGCGGTTTTCTATGTTACAACAGGCACTATATTAGCGTCTGCTAGGACCCTTTGAAACTCTATGTAGAGTCACTTTTCTTTGACCTGAGCCGGCTTGCAGGGGGTGTAGACTGCACCAGGCAGAACACTCTGCCCAAAACCTCGTCTCTCTACGAGCAAAACTCGCAAAGTTGTGGGAATTTCAAAAAAGTGGCGGCCATTTTGTCCGCCATCTTTGAAATCTTTAATCCCACATAACTTTGGCTGGAGTGGTCCGATTGAGACGGGGTTTTCATAACTGGAGCCGTCTGTGCCTCCTCCTGCAGTGGATCTGGTTCTTGGTAGAGTTGGGGCTCTACGTAGAGCAAAAATTTTTTGACCCCGCCAAAGGTAGTGGAGACGTAAAAGGGACCTGTGTTACCTTTCGGAACGCTTTGACAGGTCAGACTAGACTAATATATTACTTTTACTTTAGTTATAAGACATTTTTAAAAATTTATTGAAAAATTTTTAAAAAAATTTTAATTTTATTCAATCATTTATAATCTTACTGTGCTTACTGAATAATTATATTTTTATTGCACGTATCCGACGCTCTTTACACGTCGAATACTTTTACATATATTGACGTCCCAAAAAGCGAGATTTAAGTGAACCTACAAAATGTTCGGTATGCGGACTCCGCCCAGAAAGGTGGTGAGTGAGAATTCTCCCCTGAAAAAGGCCGAAGAGAAGGTAGAGAAGACGGGCCCTCCTTCAAATCAGGACCGGACCTTTGTGGTCAGAAGGAGCATCGGGGAGATAGAGGCGAGAGCCGAAAAGACATCTCCGAAGAGGATGGTGGTGCCAGTGGCGGGCCCCTCGAAGCCGAAAGCCCGAGTATCGATGGACGCCTCGGATGCCCCCCCCCCGAAGTCAACTTATCCCCCCTCTAGAGTTGCTGAGGCCAGGGCATGCCTGAATAGGGCTAAGCTCTGCCTCAGCAGCTCTAGAAACATAAAAACGGAATACAAAGAGGGGATAACCGCAGCCGTAGAGCGGCTCTACCAGCTCGTGAAGGAGTCGGAGGCGAAAGAGGTGCCAAGAACTCAGAGCAAGGGACAGGATGGGGAGAAAGGGGAGGACCGTCTACACCCTCCACTTCCTCCTCACCCTGCCTCTAGCAATGAAGAAATATTGAAGAGGATGGACGAGCACTCCAAATTAATATTGGAAAACGCGACCAGGATGGAGTCTCTGAGGGAAACCCTGGCAAACCACCAGAAGGCCTTGGAAGCGGCCCCCACCTACGCGAACGTCGTGGCCGGCTCGCCGAGGAAGCCACCGGCAGAGCCAGCTGCGATGCACTCTGTCGTAATCACGTCGAAAGACGACCAGGATACCGGAGAGGAGGTTTACGACAGGGTAAGGAAAGCGTTAAATGCCAAGGATGAGGGGACAAGGATTGACAAGATCAGGAAGGCTAAAGATCAGAAAGTCATCCTTAGTTGTAAGGACAAGGCCGAACTAAGAAAGGTAAAAGAAAGGTTAACAGAGAAAGGATGTTCTCTCAAAGTAGAGGACATCAAGAACAAGGACCCCCTCTTGGTACTGTACGGAGTCTGCAAAGAAAATACCGACGAGGACATCGTGAAGGCAATTAGGGGTCAGAATGTAAATTTGCTTGGGGATGTGAGTGAGGGGGACTTCCGCGTCGAGGTCCGGTACAGACGGAGGGCGAGAAACCCGCTTACAGTCCATGTAGTCGCGCGGGTCTCGCCCGCCGTCTGGCAGCGGCTCACCGGCGCGGGTGCCGCCCACATTGATATCCAGAAAGTTAGAGTTGCGGACCAGTCTCCCCTGATCCAATGTTCGCGCTGCCTGGGCTATGGACACGGGAAAAAGTTTTGCCGTGATGCAATCGACGTATGCAGTCACTGTGGGGGGCCGCACATGAGAACGGAGTGTGCAGATTGGTTGGTTAACGCCCCCCCTAGCTGCGTCAATTGCAACAAGGCGAAGCTAGGAAAGGCGGACCACGACGCCTTTAGCGACGGCTGCCCAGTGAGGCGGAAGTGGGACGCGTTGGCGAGGTCAACGACAGCGTATGGTTAAAGCCATCTTGCCTGTCTCGTACACAAATCGCCACGCAGATCACACAGCCTCGGTCCACAGGGGTATGGTACTCAAAACAAAAATGCGAAAATAGATTAATAAAATAAATATGGTAATAAATTAAATTCAAACGGTAAACTGGGTCCAGTTTCATAAGAAACTGGCCCAGTTTAAAAGGGGTAAAAATAGTTAAGTAGGATAAAAATTAAAGGAACAACAGATGGTTAAACATAAGGGATTTTAAGAACAAGAATAATAGTAATTTAAATTTAGTAACATAAGACTTAAAATAATTACCATACCACTTTGGACCGGAAAGCTGGAAACGCCGAAGAGGGCAAGTCGTCGCTGGTTGGTGCACTACCCATGGCGCAGCGCACATCAGGAGGAGACGCAATATATCTGTAAGAAAAAGAAATAGATTATAAACTATGTTAATATATATTTTCTAATATATTATTGTAACATAGGTATAGCAGTAGTAAATAATAATAGTGTAATGTGTGTTAAGTAGCCTATAAATGTGTAAAGAATAAGTATAAATTGTAAGAAATAAGA
>OZ004350.1:35000-47500 GCA_963924445.1 Philereme transversata
GCCGGAGGGGATGCGCGAGAGGATCTTCCTCGCGCTCCCGCTCCGCGGTCTCCTTTTGCGAGATGACTGTTTCGCAGAAGGAGACCACCGCCTCCCAGGACCTCTCATCGCTCAGCATTGCCTCGACAATGCTTTGGAGCGAGAGGTCTACCCGCTGAATGATGCGTGCCATTTGGCCGCGTTCCGCGTCCCAACGACTGCACACCTCGAGGGTGTGCTGGGCGGTGTCGTCGGGACTTCCGCACTCGTGGCACAGCGGGGCCGGCTCTCTTCCTATTTTGTGCAGGTAGTGGCCGAAGCACCCATGCCCGGTCATTACCTGCACGAGCCGGTACGTCGTCGCACCGACTGCCCTCTTCAACCAAAGGTCGGCCGTTGGGAGAATCGCCTCTATGGTACGGACACCGTAAGGGGCGACCTCCAGTTGGGCCTTCCATCTGTCCCGCAGTCGGCGCTCCGTCGCGCGACGGGCGGCTGCCACCTCCTCAGGGGCCGGGCGTTCACCTGTTGTCCGGACCCTGGACCTACGTTGGTAAGTCTCTGCGTGCACCTCTGCGTCTAGCTCCCACGGGGGGGTGCACGCGAGAAGGCAGGCAGCCGCGTGGGCCACCGTCACATAACCTCTCACTATTCTAATGGCCACGACCCGTTGTGGCCTCCGCAGCAGGGCCCTATTTCGAGCGGACAGCTTGTCCGCCCATATCGGGGCCCCATAGAGAGCCATACTCCTTGTCACGCCGGCATATAGCCGCCGGCA
This sequence comes from Philereme transversata, assembly GCA_963924445.1. Taxonomy (NCBI): domain Eukaryota; kingdom Metazoa; phylum Arthropoda; class Insecta; order Lepidoptera; family Geometridae; genus Philereme; species Philereme transversata. The sequence continues at coordinate 35,758 of OZ004350.1, forward strand.
CAAGGAACCCGGCCCTCCTACATTGGGCAGAAGTTTGCCCAGCGCCGATGCGGCGCCCACGATTCGGGGAGCTAGTCTCGAGAAATGCTCCCCGAAATCCCACTTGCGGTCCAGTATTAGCCCCAGATATTTAATGTGGGGCTTTATTTGGACCGCTTCACCCTCGAGGGCGAGCGTCGCACTCGCGGGCAAATTCCACCCGCGCCCCCCGAAAACTATAGCCTCAGTCTTAGGGAGGCTCACCTTTAGGCCGAGCCTGGTGATCCGTTCAATCGCCAGCTCGGCCGCCACTTCCGCTCTCCGGGAGGTCTCCCGCTTGTCGCTCCCGCGCACAGCTACCATTGTGTCGTCCGCGTAGCAGACGACAAGCGTGCGCGGAAGCAGCTCCCCCCGGATTGCCCAATCGTACCCCAGATTCCATAGAAGTGGACCGAGCACGGAACCCTGGGGCACGCCACAGGCCATCACTCTCTCCCCCCGTTGCCCGTCCTTCTTTTCCCAGAGCACTACCCTCTCGGTTAGGTAGTGCTCAACTATCCGCCTCAGGTAGAGAGGCACTTCATGGTATCGAAGTGCCTCCCTGATCACCCCGTAGGGGAGGGTGCCAAACGCGTTTGCGATGTCTAGTGACACCGCGATGACACCCTCCCCCTTGCTCGACGCGTACTCACAGAAGTCCCTCAGTGTCTTCAGCGCGTCGAGCCCGCAGGATCCGGGAGGCCAGGATGCGTTCAAACGCTTTCCCGGCCTCATCCAGCAGCACTATGGGGCGATAGGCGGAAGGGCAATCCGCCGGTCGACCCTCTTTACGGAGGAGGCATAGTCGCCCCTCCTTCCATACCCTAGGGAACTTTCCCTCTGTCAGGCAGTCATCCATGACATGCCTGAGTCGGTCCCCTAGGTGTTTCAGGGCGACTGCAAGGACGCGACCGGGAACGCCGTCCGGGCCCGGGGCTTTTTTGCAGCCCCGGAGTCGGTGAATCACTCGATTGAACTCGTCGTCACCTATTGGTTGAACGACGAGCTCGGCCTCCGGTTCCCTTATGGGGTCGACCATCGACGGGGGAGAGATCAAGGGGGCTGGCGGAAATAGCCCCTCGACTACTCTCTGGAGAAGTTCGGGCTCTAGGGAGTCCATGGGGGGGGCGGTGCGCATTTTGTTACGCACCATCTTGTATGGCCGCCCCCATGGGTCCCTGTCCAGGGTGGCCAAGAACGACTCGTGAGCTTCGTCCTTGGCCTTGGAAATCGCCACCTGGAGGGCCTTCTTCGCCTCTTTGAGGGCCCTGTGGAACCCTTCTTCCTCTTCTTGAGTGTGCCGCCTGCGCCTACAGTGTTGGAAGGCGCGGCGGGCACTATTACTGGTGGTCCGCAGGGCCGCAATTTCTTCGGACCACCAGTATACGCTCTTACGGGCGAAACGGCGACCAACCCGAGGCATGGCCGCGTCGCACACATTCTGTAGTGCGACGCGGAACTGTGCCGCCCTTTCTTCAACTCCGAGAGTGACGGGTGGGGCAGCACACCACTCCTTCTCCACCATGGCCGCCTCGTTCGCCATGTCCCTGTCCAACTTGACCAGGGACCACTTCGGGAACTTCCGCCCCCTCCGGGTACTGCCCGTGATGGGCGCCGGTGGAGCCCCCGTCTTGGAGACCCTCATCCTGATGTACAGGTGGTCTGAGAGGGTCTCAACATCCTCCAGGACACGCCAATTCGTGACGCGTGCGGCTATGGCAGGGGTCGCAAACGTGACGTCCACGATTGACCCCCCCTGCCGCCGCACGCAGGTATTCGTGGTGCCCTGGTTTAGGACCACGAGTCCCGTTGCCGCAACCCAATCCTCCAGAGCCGTACCCCTATGGTCCGTAATGGGGGAACCCCATGCCGAACTTTTGGCGTTGAGGTCCCCCAGGACCATAACCTGCCTCGGGGCCGCCCTCCGGACCACCCCCCCTAATATTCCCAGGAACGTGTCGAACTCCCGCAGCGGCCTATTGGGGGAGAAGTACGCGGCCACCAGCACCGTGTCGTTCCCCCATTTGGCCGCCACGAATCCTGGGCCACCCTCGATCCTTGATATGGGGGGGAGGTCCCCCATCGCCGGCACCACTATCGCCACTACTCCGTCGGTGTCCCCTGCCCAATTAGATTGAGGGGGGATGAAGTAGGGCTCCGTTACCACCGTAACGCCAATTTTCCACTCCGCCATGGCCTGCATGAGCAGATCCTGAGCTCTGGCGGAGTGGTTGGCGTTTATCTGCAGGACGTCTAGATGTCGGTGTGCTGACATCTAGACGTCCATATTGTTGTCCTCCTGTTGCCGGCTGGCGGCTGTTTCGGCTGGAGGGGGCCGGATGGGGCGGGTGGGTCTCGGCCTCACCTCTCTTCCCCTTGTCTCCGGTGGGGAGCATTTCGGTCCCCTCATTACGTGGTTGGCTGGGAGGCCTGCATGGTGGCATACTGCGCACCGTACTTTTTCCTCCCAGCATTCGGCTGCTTTGTGCCCCTCTGCGCCGCACCGGTAACACATCTGTCCCCGGTCCACCTTTGAGGGGCACAACTCGCGCGTGTGGCCGACACCCATGCATTTGTAGCACCGCATGGGTGCTGGTCCGACGGAATTAATCCTGGCGGCCGACCAGCCTACCAGGATCTGACCGCGCTTGAGGAGGTCTTTTGCTATACCCACCGGGCATTGCACGAGGGCCACCCCACTACCATTATAGTATGTAGGGCGAATGCCCCCTACCTTAACTTGCGCCTCTGCGCATCCCCCCGCCTTGGCGACGGCAGCCGCCAGGGTCTCCCTTGTCGCCGACTCATCTAGGCCTGCGACCTCGATAGCGGCCATTTTTTCCGGGCGGCTCACATGGGCCACGTCGCCCACAAGACCCTGCAGTTTTTCTGCAAGGTTGTCCGCCGCCCTTCCGCTCTCTGCTCCAGGGACCTCGATGACTCGGCCCCCCGTCACCGAGTTCCTGACCCTGACATGCTGCAGGCCTATCTCCTCCAAGCTTATGCCATTAATGGCCTTGGTCATGACAGCCTGCAGCGTGGTGTCGGTGGTAATGTCCTTCCGCATGGTTATTACCACCGCTGCCGTCTTGGGGACTATCAGACCCTTCTTCTTTGGTGCCGCTTTCTTCTTGGGCAGCGGGGGGGGTGGGGGAGTGGCCGTAGCCTTTCCCTTCCCCTTCCTCTTCTTTTTTTTCCCTGCTTCCTGAGTGGTCCATGCCTCGCCCGGGGGCGCAGGTGCAGTCGCCACCACTGGGGCAGGCTTGCCCGCCGAGGCAGGCCTGGCTGCTGGGGCAGGCTTGGCTGCCGGGGCAGTCTTGGCTGCCGGGGCGGTTTCCGGGGCCACCGGGGCCGCTTTTTTGGCGACCCTTTTCTGCCTGCCATCCCCAAGTCTGGCCCTGCTCTCAGACTCGAAGGCCACTTCTCTCGTTGAGGCTGATGGGGCCTCCTTCCTTTTATCCGCCGCTAGCGGGGGGCGGATTATCGGTGCTGGAGGAAGGCGACTGGAAATCTCCTCGATTCTAGCGTTAAGCATGTTACCGAGGGAGACCGTCAAGTCGCGCTTCATGCTGTCCAGCAGCTCCGCCAACTCCGCAGCGGCGGATTGTGTCGGCGGGGGGGCCCTAGGGGCCGGGGTCTCACGCACCGGCTGCGGGGCCGGGGCCTGGCGCTCTGAGAAGGCAATTCTCAGGGCCTTGAGTTCCGCTGTGCAGAGAGCGAGTTGCTCCCGCATCCTCTTGTTGTCCGCCTTTAGGATGCGGATCTCCTCGTTCTCTGACCTGGAGGCGTCAAGTTCCTCCATGGCATTAAGTATGGTGCGGCAGGCCCGGTTCATGGTGCCCCACACCTCACCCTTCAAGTTGCCCGACTTGCGGGCTCCCTCCATTATTTCGCATGCCGCCTGTTTGGTGGCCTCCACCGGGTCGGATGGGAGGAGGACCTCAGACGGGTGCGCCAACTTCTTTCCAATTGGGGAGGTATTTCTCCCACTCCCCTTTGTTCCCTTGGAGCGGAGCTCCGGGAAGTCCTTCCTATACGAGGAGGGGCCGGCGGCGACATCTGTGTCGGGGCTGATGTAAGTCTCCGGACTTCGGAGCCTACCTCTTGCCGACGCCATCCCCGCGTAAGCCCCTTTGGGCTTGCCCCTCCGGGCTGTTCCAACCTTCGGCCCATTATCAGGCCTTGCGTCATCCGCCTGGTCTACATGACCCCTCTTCTTAGGCTGAGAAGTCACTTCCATGGCCTCTGAGAATTCTTCCTCGGATTCTGAGGAAGAAGAAGCCAAAGTTCTCTCGTCCCACTTGCGGTGGGAACTTTCCCCTTCTTCAGACGTGGCCATTGTGGCCCCGCCAACGTCTCTGTCAAATTTAGTCCAAATCCGACCACCCCAGCCGAAGTTATCTTTCAAAACAGAGTTTTGTTAGAAAACGGTTAAGGGGGAGTCGGCTCGGAGAAATCCCATACAAATTTCAAAAAGCGCCTGAAAAACCAAAATAGCAACAAGATTCTTCAGGACACTTTTTGAAAAATTTTTTTGGCTGACTTCCCCTTAACGGAGCCGAAAACCAAAAATAACACCTTATAGGGGCTGAAGTCCCCTATCCCCTGGCACCCCTACTGAGACCGTAGGGGAAAACCAGACCCCAAGTATTCACCCCTGAACTTTCCCAACTTTTTCGGGCAAATTTTTTTTCAAAATTTTACCTAAAATTACTAAAAATCCGATTACTTCCAAACCCTAAGGAGAAAAGCAACCGGACCTAGCCTACGCGAAATTTAATTAATGCTACTATAACCTAACCTAAAAAAGTGCTAAAAACGATAGCCGCAAACCCGACTTTTTTTCGATTGAAAAAGGTAAACAAACCGTTTTTCAATCGAAAAATCCTAAGTTGTAAGTTTTTTCTCCCCTTCGAAATATCTCGGTCCGCAAAAAACTCAGCGCCACAGCGTTTTCACAGCCGTGTGCGCCTCGTTAATCCGCAACTTACGATGTATTGAACTTCGCTGTAGCTCACATAGGCTGATCGCTAAGGCAGTTAATACACCGGGTCGGACCTCCAAAACTCGTCAACCTAACCTAACCTAACCTAACCTAACCTAACCTAACCTAACCTAACCTAACCTAACCTAACCTAACCTAACCTAACCTAACCTAACCTAACCTAACCTAACCTAACCTAACCTAACCTAACCTAACCTAACCTAACCTAACCTAACCTAACCTAACCTAACCTAACCTAACCTAACCTAACCTAACCTAACCTAACCTAACCTAACCTAACCTAACCTAACCTAACCTAACCTAACCTAACCTAACCTAACCTAACCTAACCTAACCTAACCTAACCTAACCTAACCTAACCTAACCTAACCTAACCTAACCTAACCTAACCTAACCTAACCTAACCTAACCTAACCTAACCTAACCTAACCTAACCTAACCTAACCTAACCTAACCTAACCTAACCTAACCTAACCTAACCTAACCTAACCTAACCTAACCTAACCTAACCTAACCTAACCTAACCTAACCTAACCTAACCTAACCTAACCTAACCTAACCTAACCTAACCTAACCTAACCTAACCTAACCTAACCTAACCTAACCTAACCTAACCTAACCTAACCTAACCTAACCTAACCTAACCTAACCTAACCTAACCTAACCTAACCTAACCTAACCTAACCTAACCTAACCTAACCTAACCTAACCTAACCTAACCTAACCTAACCTAACCTAACCTAACCTAACCTAACCTAACCTAACCTAACCTAACCTAACCTAACCTAACCTAACCTAACCTAACCTAACCTAACCTAACCTAACCTAACCTAACCTAACCTAACCTAACCTAACCTAACCTAACCTAACCTAACCTAACCTAACCTAACCTAACCTAACCTAACCTAACCTAACCTAACCTAACCTAACCTAACCTAACCTAACCTAACCTAACCTAACCTAACCTAACCTAACCTAACCTAACCTAACCTAACCTAACCTAACCTAACCTAACCTAACCTAACCTAACCTAACCTAACCTAACCTAACCTAACCTAACCTAACCTAACCTAACCTAACCTAACCTAACCTAACCTAACCTAACCTAACCTAACCTAACCTAACCTAACCTAACCTAACCTAACCTAACCTAACCTAACCTAACCTAACCTAACCTAACCTAACCTAACCTAACCTAACCTAACCTAACCTAACCTAACCTAACCTAACCTAACCTAACCTAACCTAACCTAACCTAACCTAACCTAACCTAACCTAACCTAACCTAACCTAACCTAACCTAACCTAACCTAACCTAACCTAACCTAACCTAACCTAACCTAACCTAACCTAACCTAACCTAACCTAACCTAACCTAACCTAACCTAACCTAACCTAACCTAACCTAACCTAACCTAACCTAACCTAACCTAACCTAACCTAACCTAACCTAACCTAACCTAACCTAACCTAACCTAACCTAACCTAACCTAACCTAACCTAACCTAACCTAACCTAACCTAACCTAACCTAACCTAACCTAACCTAACCTAACCTAACCTAACCTAACCTAACCTAACCTAACCTAACCTAACCTAACCTAACCTAACCTAACCTAACCTAACCTAACCTAACCTAACCTAACCTAACCTAACCTAACCTAACCTAACCTAACCTAACCTAACCTAACCTAACCTAACCTAACCTAACCTAACCTAACCTAACCTAACCTAACCTAACCTAACCTAACCTAACCTAACCTAACCTAACCTAACCTAACCTAACCTAACCTAACCTAACCTAACCTAACCTAACCTAACCTAACCTAACCTAACCTAACCTAACCTAACCTAACCTAACCTAACCTAACCTAACCTAACCTAACCTAACCTAACCTAACCTAACCTAACCTAACCTAACCTAACCTAACCTAACCTAACCTAACCTAACCTAACCTAACCTAACCTAACCTAACCTAACCTAACCTAACCTAACCTAACCTAACCTAACCTAACCTAACCTAACCTAACCTAACCTAACCTAACCTAACCTAACCTAACCTAACCTAACCTAACCTAACCTAACCTAACCTAACCTAACCTAACCTAACCTAACCTAACCTAACCTAACCTAACCTAACCTAACCTAACCTAACCTAACCTAACCTAACCTAACCTAACCTAACCTAACCTAACCTAACCTAACCTAACCTAACCTAACCTAACCTAACCTAACCTAACCTAACCTAACCTAACCTAACCTAACCTAACCTAACCTAACCTAACCTAACCTAACCTAACCTAACCTAACCTAACCTAACCTAACCTAACCTAACCGGATCAGGAACGCAGCCCCTTGCAGGGTAAAAATGGTTATAGAAGAATACCAAAAATGCAAGGCGGAGTACGCAGTCATCGCAGAGAAAGCCCAAACAGAGAGCTGGAAGGAGTTCTGCACGACTCAGGAAAAGGAGAGTATGTGGGATAAAATCTACAGAGTGATCAGGAAAACGTCAGGAAGGCAGGAGGACATGCTCCTGAGAAGCTCTGAAGGTAACACCCTAACTCCAAAACAGTCGGCTGAACTCTTAGCCAGAACTTTCTACCCAGACGACTCCGAGAGTAACGACCAGTCGTTTCACTCGAACCTCCGAGAACGGATGAAGGAGAGTGCCCTTGAAGACCTTTCGGAAGATGATCCACCATTCACGGCAGCGGAATTGGAGTTAGTGATGCAAGCACAAAACCCCAAAAAGGCACCCGGACCAGACGGGCTAACAGCTGACATCTGCGCCGCAGCCATAAGATGTGACAGGGAAGTGTTCATGGCGATAGCGAACAAATGCTTGTCGCTAAATCACTTCCCCACTCACTGGAAAGTGGCACACGTGGTCATCATTCGAAAGCCAGGAAAGGCAGACTACACTCATCCTAAGTCCTACAGACCAATTGGACTATTATCTGTTCTTGGAAAAACCATCGAGAAACTCATGATTGGTCGACTCCAATGGCATTTACTCCCAACCCTAAACAAAAGGCAATACGGGTTCATGCCGCAAAGAGGAACCGAGGACGCCCTCTATGACCTTATAGAGCACATAAAAGAAGGAGTAACCGGGAAAAACATCGTACTCCTAATCTCTCTGGACATAGAGGGGGCCTTCGACAATGCGTGGTGGCCAGCCCTTAAAAACCAACTCGTCAAAAAAAGGTGTCCGGAAAATCTGTACCGGATGGTGTGTTCGTACCTCACAGACCGAAAGATCAAGGTCAACTACGCTAGAGCAGCTTACGAGAAGGAGACTACGAAGGGTTGTGTCCAAGGATCCATCGGAGGACCAATCTTTTGGAATGTCATCCTAGACTCGTTGCTGCATAGCCTAGAGATGGATGGAATATACTGCCAAGCCTTTGCAGATGATGTGGTTCTCGTTTTCACAGGACAGTCGGTCGGCAGCCTAGAGCGGTCTGTCAACTCAACGTTGGAACATGTGGCAACGTGGGGAAAACAAAACAAACTCAACTTCGCACCGCACAAGACCAACGCGATGCTTCTAACGAAGAAGTTGAAGTATGAAACCCCACAGTTATTCATGGCCGGTACAAAATTGGACCTCGTTGAGGAGATAAAGCTTCTGGGCCTTATCATTGACCGAAACCTAGTTTTTAGATCCCACGTGTCCGCGCAATGCAAGAAAGTAGCTGATATCTACAAGCAGCTTGCATGTGCAGCGAAAGTAACGTGGGGTCTGAATAGTGAAATCACGAGAACCATATACATCGCGGTGGTGGAGCCTATTATGACATACGCCTCAAGTGCCTGGTACCAATCTGTAGAGCTGCAAATGAATAAAAATCAATTCAATGCGCTCCAGAGAGGATTTGCACAAAAGGTCTGTAGGTCATACCGGACGGTCTCACTCACCGCAGCACTGGCACTGTCGGGTCTGCTGCCATTGGATCTAAGGATCCAGGAGGCGGCGAACCTATACAGAGCCAAAAAAGGTCTGGCGAAAGACTATCTCCCACCCGAGACGGAGCTCGAACTCCGAGTGGGATATCTTGAACAGCCCCATCCATCTACCCTAACATCCGTGGAGTACGAACTGCTAGAAGACGCCGTCCCGCAGATCACCGGACCCCAAATTTACACAGACGGAAGTAAAATCGACGGAAAAGTAGGTGCTGCTCTAACCCAGTGGGAGGAGGGAAAGGAGTCAAGCTTCGCCACCTTTAAGCTTCATCCCGCGTGCACAGTCTTCCAGTCGGAACTATATGCACTGCACAGGGCTCTTCAGATGGTGAATTCGAGCAGGGACCCCGTAGTTAGCATACTGAGTGACTCGAGATCGTCACTCGACCTGCTGCGGAATCCCAGCTTGAACCATCCTCTGGCGAGAAGCATAAAGGAGAACATTGTCAGGATCCAGGAAGGAGGACGAGAGATCCGGATGTTCTGGCTTAGGGCTCACGTGGGCACTGTCGGTAATGAGAGAGCAGACGAGCTAGCGAAAGCTGCTGCACTCGAGGACACCACTCAGGACTATGGAAGGATCCCCCTGTCTTACGTTAGGAGGAAAATTCGTGAAGAGTCGATCCGCAAATGGCAGGATCGATACGAAACCTCCAGTACAGGTGCGGTAACGAGAAGGTTCCTTCCAGACGTCCACAGTGCGTACCGGATAACTCGCTCTACAAAATTTACACCAGTACAAGTGCAAGTCTTGACAGGTCACGGGGGGATAGCCGAGTATCTTCACAGATTCAAGCTGAAAAACAGCCCGGGATGCGAATGCGACCCGGAAATCTGTGAAACCGTATGGCACATCATACTCGACTGCCCCCGTTTCCTAGCGGCTCGAACAGATCTAGAAGCCCGGATCGACAGAAACCTGGTCGAATCGGAACTGCACAACATCGTTGCAGATCCAGATTGCAGACCGCATTTTCTGTCATTCGCCGATAAGATCTTCAGAGCTGCGGCAAGTAGGCACACGGATCTTCTGCCCCTCGAATCACAACCAACACCCGTTAGCCAAGCCACAAGTAGTGTCGGCTCTCGGCAGGAACCTACAGCCAAAAGCGTCGCTGTCCGCATGCTCCTCGCTTGCGGGGAGAGAGGAGTGCCTGGGATTAGAATCCGAGGAGTGGCACTCTTCATGGACAGCGCCAATGAGCGGCTTGGAATAGGTTTCTGTCGGACCGGGACTAGAAGTCACTTCACGATTTCACCTGGCTTGGCAGCACTCATAAATGGGAGCACGTCTAAAACGACCATGAGGCGCAAGGTCTACAGCGCGTTACCTGAGACGGAAGTGGCGGGCCACCGATGTCGACTAGTCCGATCGCACAACAAGACGATCGCTCTACTCGCATTGGAAGGCAACTACACCCCTTTCGCACAGGCATGTTCGATGCTCACCATGTTGGGAGAAACGGGCGGAGGAGCGGAAGATCCCCGTGTAATTAGTGTAGACGCGATGACGGTCGGATATGAGCAAGGGGAAGTCGTAGACCGGCTATGCTGTTTAAAAGCCTCGGAACATCATGAGGTGGTCGTGTACGAAGACAGGGGTGAAAACCTAAACTATCTCAAAGCACACGACCCTAAAACAGCAACCGATAGCTGGGGACATCCCATGCCATCCTCGATCAGCGGATCCGAACGTGTCCAACAGAAGGCAGCCGCCGGAAAAACTGCAGAACATCAAAGCAGTATGCAGGAGCTGAAGAAGAGAGCCAAAGTCGGAGGCCATCTCAAGGGATTTCTAAACACTTTCAGCTCTATGCTGGAAAGTCTGTCAGGAAATCCCTTTCCAACAACGAGATCGGGAGACGATGAAGAGGCACTCGAAGAAGCTCCAGCTAAAAAGGCGAAACTCAAAGCTCCATTAGCGACAGGAACAACAAAGTCCAAAAGACCACCAAAACCGGCACCAACGCAGGCGAAGAGAACAAGAGCCGACATGGGGCAGGTCGTTCCGCCTCGTCTAGTAAATGCAACGACTCCACAAGACCACGCGTACAATGCCTTCCTAGAGTTTCTCGCGATCACCAAAGCAACCGCAGACGTCAACCTCGGAGTGTGCAAGACCATCTTGCAACACTTCGAGCAGGGCAATGCGAAACTGCTGGAGGAGAAACTTGAGGAGGCAGAAGCAGCCATATACAACAACGGCAACTCCCAAGTCATAAAGGGAAAAATGTCAGGCAGTTATATGGCGGCTTACAACGCGACCAGTGGTTTCGTGGAGGTGTGCATTGAGGGAACTGAGAGCGGAGCGCCTAAGTTCAATACCCCGCAAGGTGACCCCTTGGTTGTTGTCGCAAAGTGCACAAGGATCCTACTGGATGGCAGGATTCTCGATATGGCGAAAACCATATCGGGAAATCAGGACACTGCATCCGGCTGGAAGGACTGGGCACTACCAACAATTGAGTGGGTCAATGGAGTTCCGGGGTGTGGAAAGACAACCTGGGTGGTAGGGCACTTCGATGCTGACAAGGACGCCATCATCACCACAACATCTAATGCAGCTAGCGACCTAAGGGAGAAGCTAGCGCCTCGTGTTGGTGACCTTGTCAAGACCAGGGTACGCACCATGGCTTCGGTCTTGGTGAATGGCTTCAGAGAGTCTAACAAGTTCAGCCGTCTAATGGTTGATGAGGCTCTCATGAACCACTTCGGAGCCATAGTCATGGCTGCCAAGCTGTGTGAAGC